>ONZH01031211.1:0-38924 GCA_900303285.1 Rhinella marina
CCTTTATGTGTTCCATGAGAATTGAACTGAAAATTGGAATGAAATTTCAAAATTCCTTTTTTTTTAGCAGATTTTAAGTTTTAATCCAATTTCCATGAAACACATCAAGGGTTAACAACAACAAAAAAACACAAAATCTATTACCCCAATTCTGTAGTTTACAGAAACACCCCATATGTGCTCGTAGCCCAATGTACTGGCGCACAGCAGGCTTCACAGTGGAAGGAGCACCATATGACTTTTGGAGAGTGAAATTAGCTGAAATAATAATTGGGAGCTATGTAACATAGTTTATAAGGCCGAAAAAAGCCCTCTGTCCATCCAGTTCGGCCTGTTTTCCTATAAGTTGATCCAGAGGAAGGCAAAAAAACCCCTGTGAGGTAGAAGCCAATTTTCCTCACTTTAGGGGAAAAAAATTCCTTCCCGACTCCAATCAGACATCAGAATTACTCCCTGGATCAACGACCCCTCTCTAGTAACTATAACCTGTAATATTATTACCTCCAGAAATACATCCAGGCCTCTCTTGAACTCTTTTAGTCGCACATGATGACCCCCTGAGCTGGCCCTACAGTGGAAACCCCCCAAAAGTGACCCCATTTTGGAAAGAGCACCCCCATATGAACATTTTAAGTGGTAGAAAGGGTACTTTTTTACAAACTGGAGTCTCACAGAAGGCAGAAATGCAAGTAACAGCATTTCAAAGCACACATTTGTGAAAATGAAAAATTACAAGCAGACCCCAATTTTTCAGATTCACAAGGGGTTAAAGGAGAAAATGCACCCCAATACATGTTCCCCTTTTTTTTCAATTAAAACAACACCCCATTTGTGCTTGTAACCCGCTGTATGGGTGCACAGCAGGCCATCAGAGGCAAACAGCAAAATATGGGTTTTAGAGGCCAGAATTAACAGACATGTCTCATTTAAATAACTCCTGAGGTCTCCAGAAATTAAAAACCCCCAAAGTGACCCCATTTTGGAAAGAGAACCCCTGTACGGACATTTTAAGTGGTAGAAAGGGTACTTTTTAGCAAACTGAAGTCTCACAGAAATGAATATGTAGTGATGGTGAAAAGTGGATATGTAAGATACAGAGACTAAATGTGAGGTGTAAAGTGAAAACAATTCAGGGTACATCAGGGATGAAACTAATCCATGGATTGGTGGTAGATTCTGAAGCAATCCTTGATGCACAGGCCAGGTTTCTCAGGGCAGGTTTCGCAGTGGTGTATAGTGTCCTTCCTAATCTCCCTTTTAGAACACACCCTGCACCGTTTTTGGGTCCTTCCCTTCCTAGCTGTTTGGGGAACTTCACCAGGGAAATGTTGTCCTGGTACAACTCGGGCACCGTAACTTGCAGAAGTACTGGGGGCCTCTTCTGCTTGATTTGGAACAATTCGGGCCTTGATCACTACTTCTTGAAAGTGAAGGAAAGTTCCCGTGTGTCCTGCGGATTTATAGAGCACGTACGCATTGTACATTGCCGTCTGTACAAGGTGTACGGATAGTTTTTTGTACCACACTTTTGTTTTTCGTTTGGCACTGTAGGGCTTCAGAACTTGATCTGAAAGATCAACTCCTCCCATATGCTTGTTGTAGGCCAGGATGCAGTCCGGTTTGGGGACAGTGGTAGTGGTACCACGTACACGGGCAGGGGAGCTGGTGGTGGGGTGAATGCTGGTCAGTACAAGGACGTCCCTCTTGTCCTTGTACTTAACCACCATCATGTTTTCGTGGAGGAGAGCCCTACTTTCACCCTTCCTCAGTGGTTGCCCTACCAGGGATCTAGGGAGCCCTCTCTGATTTTTACGTACTGTGCCGCAAGCCACAGTACGCCTGGCACTTAGGGACATGAAGAGGGGTAAGCTGGTATAATAGTTATCCACGTAGAGGTGGTAACCCTTATCCAGCAGTGGGTGCAGCAAGTCCCACACTAGTTTCCCACTAACTCCTAGGCCAGGGGGGCATATTTCAATATCGACTCAAATCGATACCGGGTCATGGTGGCACTAAATACTGGAGTGTGGTACAAGACATCCACACTCCAATACTGTCTCATTTCTGTTTTTTTAATAAGCCCCATGTGCAGCACAAGCCCCCATAAAATCTTTATTTCTGACGCTGTTACTGGGGTCCAACCTAGGGGTCTTGCGAATTGTGATGTGGGGTTCTGGGTAATGAACTGCTGGGCGTATAAATTAGTTTGGGCCACGATAAGATTTACTAAATCGTCACTGAAAAAGATTTTGAAAAAATCAATTTCGGTGAAGCCCGTGCAGTCAATTTGAATTCCAGAGTTTTCCCACAAACTCTGGTATTTGGGGCTGATAAACGTCAGGGGGTGGGGTCCATGTGGGGTCACTCTGGGGGGCTGCCTCAGCGGTCGTTCTGGGGCGCCTCCTAGAGGGTCCCTCATCAGCGGATGATGATGATGAGGGGGGGGTGGAGGAGTAGAGGAAAGTGGTGTCCTCTTCTCCTTCAGTGGCCGACTCGGTATCAGAGGCAAGGGATGGCGTATGCCTCTTCTGCCGAGGACACTCGTTGGGATGATTGGGACATTTTTAGTTTATTGGGGTGTGATGGGTGAAACGTGTAAAACTTTATTTAGTGTGAGGGGTGTGTATGTAGTGGTTTTACACGTGAAGGTGTTTTTAGTATTGACTTTGAATTTAAAAAAAAAAGGGGAGGGGGAATAAAAAAAAGGTCTTTTCAGTAATAAAAGTCTTCTAATAAAAAAAAAAAAAAGGGGAGGGGGAAATAAAAAAAAAGGTCTTTTCAGTAATAAAAGTCTTCTAATAAATAAAAAAAAAAGTTTTTGCTGCAGGAAAAAGTTTTTACCGCACAAAAAAAAAAAAAAAAGAGCAGACGCGATCAGTAATGGACACTACTGATCGGTGCTCAGTGCTTGCAAAATGCACGTACGCAGAACACGTGCAAAAACCTAAACTGACACTAACTGAAATTTATCTAACTACCACTAACGGTGTTTTTTTTTTCACACAAGTAAAAAAAAAAACCCAAAAAATATGCAGATGCTGCTTTTACAGCACGCCACGCACACACGCACACAGATAGTGTGTGAGTGCAGAAACTGTAGTGAAAAAATTCACTACAGTCCTCTGCAAACAGCACACACGCAGATACAGTGCTTACGTGCAAAAACCTACACTGACACTAACTGAAATGTGTGTATATATGGATTTTATATATATATATATATATATATATATATATATATATATATGATATATCTCTGACTGACACTACCTAGAGTTTCAAAAAATGTGCTAACACAGCACGCACGCACACAAAACGTGTGTGTGTGTGCAAATACTGTAGTTAAAAAAATTCACTACAGTATAAAAAACTGAACACTGGCTAAAAATTAACTTATATCTATATATATAGAGATATGAAGCTCTAAGTATATATATATAAAACCCTAACTGTACTTTCTTCTTTTTTGACTAAAAAAAAAAGAGAAAAAAAAAAAAGCACAAAAAATGATCTCCAGGTGCTGATCAGGCAGGTATGCACTGAAAAGCACTGGGCGGTCACAGCTCGCACACAGAAAAAGCGGTACGGAGCTGGAAAATTGTTAAAAAGTTTAAAAAATGACAAAAAACACACAGACTAAGTGGCGTCCATAAAAAAAGGACGGGAGGGGGGTGGGGGAAGGGAGGGGGGGGACAGGAGGGGACAGGGACGGAGGGTGGGTTAGGGATCTGTAACTTCTTCTTTTCTTCTGTTCTTCTTCTTTTTGTCTGTTCTTCTTCTTTTCTTCTTCTTTTCAGCAGTAAAAAAAGATCAGATAGCAGTGGTGGTGCACCACAAGTCCCAGCAAGCCAACAGCACACAGAAAAGGACAGAACCTTCCAGCATGCAGTCTCCAGCTAGAATGGCTGCATGCAGGAAGGATCTGCCTCTTCCTGTGCAGCTGTAGCGCTGCCATTGGCTGTAGCGTTGCTCCAGCCAATGGCAGCGCTGGCAGGGGACCCAAAACACAGGGGTCCCCTGCCTGACCTCGGGAAGGACAGGTGCTGACTAGTTCAGCACCTGTCACCTTCAGATGACCCTCCTACGATCCCCCTGCAGCTCCGGTGGCTTCCGGGAGCTGCAATGGGCTGGCCTGTGAAAACCAGCCAATCGCAGCTACCGGAGATGCAGGGGGACGGAAATACCGCCCCCTGCCCTTAGGGAACATGGCTGCCTGCCGGGCAGTGCAGCCATGATACCCCGGTTCCCCGGCGATTACGCCCGGGGACCGGGTGACCGCCACGCCATAGCTCTACGGCGCTGGTCGGCAACTCACTTCCCGCAGCGCCGTACATGTATGGCGCTGGTCGGGAAGGGGTTAATCCCATAGAGAACTTATGGTCAAACATCAAGAGACGGGTGGACAAACAAAAACCTACAAATTCTGACAAAATGCAAGCATTGATTGTGCAAGAATGGACTGCTATCAGTCAGGATTTGGTCCAGAAGTTGATTGAGAGCATGCCAGGGAGAATTGCAGAGGTCCTGAAGAAGAAGGGTCAACACTGCAAATATTGACTTGCTGCATTAACTCATTCTAACTGTCAATATAAGCTTTTGTTACTCATAATATGATTGCAATTATATTTCTGTATGTGATAAAAACATCTGACAAACACACATACAAACCAGAGGGCAGCAGATCATGTGAAAATAGAAGATTTGTGTCATTCTCAAAACTTTTGGCCATGACTGTATGTAATATGTATGTAGTGCTGTATGTAATAGGTATATAGTGCTGTATGTAATAGGTATATAGTGCTGTATGTAATAGGTATGTAGTGCTGTATGTAATAGGTATGTGGTGCTGTATGTAATAGGTATGTAGTGCTGTATGTAATAGGTATGTGATGCTGTATGTAATAGGTATGTGGTGCTGTATGTAATAGGTATATAGTGCTGTATGTAATAGGTATATAGTGCTGTATGTAATAGGTATGTGGTGCTGTATGTAATAGGTATGTGATGCTGTATGTAATAGGTATGTAGTGCTGTATGTAATAGGTATGTGATGCTGTATGTAATAGGTATGTAGTGCTGTATGTAATAGGTATATAGTGCTGTATGTAATAGGTATATAGTGCTGTATGTAATAGGTATGTGGTGCTGTATGTAATAGGTATGTAGTGCTGTATGTAATAGGTATGTAGTGCTGTATGTAATAGGTATGTGGTGCTGTATGTAATAGGTATGTAGTGCTGTATGTAATAAGGATGTAGTGTTGCATGTAATATGTATGTAGTGCTGTATGTAATAGGTATGTAGTGCTGTATGTAATAGGTATGTGGTTCTGTATGTAATAGGTATGTAGTGTTGCATGTCATATGTATGTAGTGCTGTATGTAATAGGTATGTAGTGCTGTATGTAATAGGTATGTAGTGCTGTATGTAATAGGTATGTAGTGCTGTATGTAATATGTATATAGTGCTGTATGTAATATGTATGTAGTGCTGTATGTAATAGGTATGTTGTGCTGTATGTAATAGGTATGTGATGCTGTATGTAATAGGTATGTGGTGCTGTATGTAATATGTATATAGTGCTGTATGTAATAGGTATGTAGTGCTGTATGTAATAGGTATATAGTGCTGTATGTAATAGGTATATAGTGCTGTATGTAATAGGTATGTAGTGCTGTATGTAATAGGTATGTGGTGCTGTATGTAATAGGTATGTAGTGCTGTATGTAATAGGTATGTGGTGCTGTATGTAATATGTATGTAGTGCTGTATGTGATAGGTATGTGGTGCTGTATGTAATAGGTATGTAGTGCTGTATGTAATAGGTATATAGTGCTGTATGTAATAGGTATGTAGTGCTGTATGTAATAGGTATGTGATGCTGTATGTAATAGGTATGTAGTGCTGTATGTAATAGGTATATAGTGCTGTATGTAATAGGTATGTGGTGCTGTATGTAATAGGTATGTGATGCTGTATGTAATAGGTATGTAGTGCTGTATGTAATAGGTATATAGTGCTGTATGTAATAGGTATATAGTGCTGTATGTAATAGGTATATAGTGCTGTATGTAATAGGTATGTGGTGCTGTATGTAATAGGTATATAGTGCTGTATGTAATAGGTATGTAGTGCTGTATGTAATAGGTATATAGTGCTGTATGTAATAGGGATGTGGTGCTGTATGTAATAGGTATGTAGTGCTGTATGTAATATGTATGTAGTGCTGTATGTAATAGGGATGTGGTGCTGTATGTAATAGGTATGTAGTGCTGTATGTAATAGGGATGTGGTGCTGTATGTAATAGGTATGTAGTGCTGTATGTAATAGGGATGTGGTGCTGTATGTAATAGGTATGTAGTGCTGTATGTAATAGTATGTGGTGCTGTATGTAATAGGTATGTAGTGCTTTATGTAATAGGTATGTAGTGCTGTATGTAGTGCTGTATGTAATATGTATATAGTGCTGTATGTAATAGGTATGTAGTGCTGTATGTAATAGGTATGAAGTGCTGTATGTAATATGTATATAGTGCTATATGTAATAGGTATGTAGTGTTGCATGTAATATGTATGTAGTGCTGTATGTAATAGGTATGTAGTGCTGTATGTAATAGGTATGTGGTTCTGTATGTAATAGGTATGTAGTGTTGCATGTAATATGTATGTAGTGCTGTATGTAATAGGTATGTAGTGCTGTATGTAATATATATGTGGTGCTGTATGTAATAGGTATGTAGTGCTGTATGTAATAGGTATGTGATGCTGTATGTAATAGGTATGCGGTGCTGTATGTAATAGGTATATAGTGTTGTATGTAATAGGGATGTGGTGATGTATGTAATAGGGATGTAGTGCTGTATGTAATAGGTATGTAGTGCTGTATGTAATAGGTATGTAGTGCTGTATGTAATAGGTATGTGGTGCTGTATGTAATAGGTATGTAGTGCTGTATGTAATAGGGATGTGGTGCTGTATGTAATAGGTATGTAGTGCTGTATGTAATAGGTATGTAGTGCTGTATGTAATATGTATGTAGTGCTGTATGTAATATGTATATAGTGCTATATGTAATAGGTATGTAGTGCTGTATGTAATAGGTATGTGGTGCTGTATGTAATATGTATGTAGTGCTGTATGTAATAGGTATGTGATGCTGTATGTAATAGGTATGTGGTGCTGTATGTAATATGTATGTAGTGCTGTATGTAATAGGTATATAGTGCTGTATGTAATAGGTATGTAGTGCTGTATGTAATAGGGATGTGGTGCTGTATGTAATAGGTATGTGGTGCTGTATGTAATATGTATGTAGTGCTGTATGTAATAGGTATGTGATGCTGTATGTAATAGGTATGTGGTGCTGTATGTAATATGTATGTAGTGCTGTATGTAATAGGTATATAGTGCTGTATGTAATAGGGATGTGGTGATGTATGTAATAGGGATGTGGTGCTGTATGTAATAGGTATGTAGTGCTGTATGTAATATGTATATAGTGCTATATGTAATAGGTATGTAGTGCTGTATGTAATATGTATGTGGTGCTGTATGTAATAGGTATGTAGTGCTGTATGTAATAGGTATGTAGTGCTGTATGTAATAGGTATGTGGTGCTGTATGTAATAGGGATGTAGTGCTGTATGTAATATGTATGTGGTGCTGTATGTAATAGGTATGTAGTGCTGTATGTAATATGTATGTAGTGCTGTATGTAATATGTATATAGTGCTGTATGTAATAGGTATGTAGTGCTGTATGTAATAGGGATGTAGTGCTGTATGTAATAGGTATGTAGTACTGTATGTAATATGTATATAGTGCTGTATGTAATAGGTATGTAGTGCTGTATGTAATAGGTATGTAGTGCTGTATGTAATAGGTATGTGGTGCTGTATGTAATAGGTATGTAGTGCTGTATGTAATAGGTATGTAGTGCTGTATGTAATAGGTATGTAGTGCTGTATGTAATAGGTATGTGGTGCTGTATGTAGTAGTATGTGGTGCTGTATGTAATAGGTATGTAGTGCTGTATGTAATATGTATATAGTGCTATATGTAATAGTTATGTGGTGCTGTATCTAATATGTATATAGTGCTATATGTAATAGGTATGTAGTGCTGTATGTAATATGTATATAGTGCTATATGTAATAGGTATGTGGTGCTGTATGTAATAGGTATATAGTGCTGTATGTAATATGTATGTGGTGTTGTATGTAATAGGTATGTGGTGTTGTATGTAATAGGTATGTAGTGCTGTATGTAATATGTATATAGTGCTGTATGTAATAGGTATGTAGTGCTGTATGTAATAGGTATATATCCGGCCAAGTCTGATACCCGTGTGTTAGAGGTGTACACGAAGGAGACCCCAGAGATGAGTAATCCTGTATCTCATCCCCCTATAGACTTACCGTATCTACTACCTACCTGTATGAACACTCACTAATCCACAGTACTGTCATACCCGCTCCCAAATAATGAGAACCCCTATACATGAGCTCATCGCCTGCTAGTTCTCTTAGACCTGATTAGGCGCAGTTTGTGCTCCAGAGCTGCTCTTCCTA
The DNA here is from genome assembly GCA_900303285.1 of Rhinella marina. Lineage (NCBI taxonomy): Eukaryota > Metazoa > Chordata > Amphibia > Anura > Bufonidae > Rhinella > Rhinella marina. Next base: position 8,572 of record ONZH01031211.1, read on the forward strand.
CTACAACAACCATCTTTAAGCACCACTTTCCCTGGTTCAAGAACACGTAAAATGCGCGCTGCTCAGCTGTTTTCAGCACTCCCACAGAAATGAATGGAGGTCTGCTGCACATGCATGGTCCACTCTCTTTCACTAGATAGGGGTCCCAGATGTGGGATCTACACCTCACAGACATTGGGGTATATCCTCCAATGTATGAGATGAGCCAACCTCTTTAACCCCCTAACTGATCTGCCAGAGTGGAGCTCCAGCTGTGGGAAAAGTAGCTAACTGGAGGCGGGAGGGCTGCTTTAGATGCTGCTACCTCCTAAATGGTAGCAGCTAGAAACATGCAGCTGATCTTGTTTGAAAGCAGATATTCCAAGCTTTCAGACAATACCAGATGACACCAGCTTTCAGACAATATCAGATACAATGACAGCAATATGTTCAGAAAAGAGAGAAATATCACTGATAGAAATCGGGATGCTGTGAATGCAGCTGAAAGCGAAAGTAAAAACAGGTTACTTGTGATTATTCTTGTCTGAAAGCCTGGACTGTCAGCTTTCAGACAAGACCAGTTGCATGTTTCTAGCTGCTACCATTGAGGAGACATCTGAAGCAGCCCTCCCCCCTTCAGTTAGCTACTTTTCACACTGCCCGAGCCTCGGGCAAAGCAGTTAGATGTTTAAAGGGGTTTTCCAGTTTCATGTAAATAAATCCAAGAATGAAAAGTTCTCCACATTTTCATGACCTCTGCTTGCTGGAGAACACTCTGTACTGGTGAGATGTGATACAATTGTATCCAGTGTAGACAATGGAGCTCAGCACCTCAGCAGCGGCAGCGCAGTCTCTCTGTTACAATGTATCAGTCTGGACTCCGCACTCAATACATTTGTATCACTTCTCTGTACAGGATCACTGCCTCTGAACACAGGCAAAAGCATTTTCATTCATTGACGGAAAGGACAAACTTTTAAAATAGTTAAGAATTGAAACCCAAAGTTTATTAGAAAGTTGTAGAACTTTTCATTTTTGTAGCGATTGAACTTTGAACTACTTTTCCCGTCAGAGAAAATATTGTCTACACAATCATTACACATTCTGCAATCGGCTCCCCCTAGTGGGCAAACTGACGTCAAAAAATATTAGGCATAGAAGGATGGGAATATATTTAACCCCTTCCTGACCACAGAGGAGTGAGTCTTAAAACATGACTCCCTCTCCAGATTGCAGCGGACGCTATTGCCGCCAGGAGATGCTGTGATCGGCGATAACGCCGAGAAATTTAACCCCTCAGATTTTGTGGTGAATTGTGACCACCGCCTCTGAGGAGGCTTTCCCCAAGAGTGCTGTGCTCCCAGGGCCCCGACTGCTCCCTTATACAGCGATCATTCCTTGTCACAGCCTTGGTCCCTCTGAAAGATCCAAGACTACCACAGCAGTAGTTAACATGGAGGTCTGCATATATAGCACAACTCCCATAGACTGCAATGGTAATTCACTGCAGTCTATGGGACAAGCAATATAACAACGGCTAGTTAAAGTCCCCTAAGGGGACTTAAAATATGTGTAAAAAAAAAAGTAAAAAAAAGAGTAAAAACTAGTTTCAAAATGTTTTAAAAAATACAAAAAAATAACAAATCTCAGAATTTAAATTACACCCCTATAAAAAGTAAATATGCAATAAAAAGATCATCTGCAAGTACTAGAACTATTAAAATATAAAAAAGTATTTTATCATATACGATAATTACCGTAACAGAAAAAAATGGTAGATTTGCCGTAATTTCCTTGCGTCACCTTCCCAAAAAACGTAATAAAAAAAAAGTTATACCCACTCAAAAATTGCGTGAAAACTATAGATCATCCCACAAAAAAATTGAGCCCTCACACAACTCCGTAGACCTAACTATAAAAAAGTTATCAGGTTATGGGGGTCAGAATATGGCGATGAAAAGAAAAGAAAATATTTTTTTCAAAGTTTTTATTTTTTTTATAAGTATCAAAACACAAGGAAAACTTTTCAAATGCGTTATTGTTGTAAAAGTACTGACCTGCAGAATGAAGGGAACAGGTCAGTTTTACCACCTAGGGAACGCCGTAAATCGAAACCCATAAAACTGTGGTGCAATTGCATTGTTTTTTTTGCTAATTTCACCCCATTTGGATTTTTTTTCCAGTTTCCCACTACATTGTATGCAATATTAAATGGCACCATTTAAAGGCAAAAAAAAAAAATTCCCATCATGCGGCTAAGTAAATGGAAAAATAAAAAAAGTTATGGCTTCTGAAAGGCCAGGAGTGAAAAACGAAAATGAAACAATCACTATTACCCTCCCCCTATTCCAAATTCTCAGTCCAACACCGCCCCCCACATCTCTAAAGCTAAAGGCATATTTGAATTAGACATTACATACAGTCCAACATCCCTATGATATCCAGTGACGTCTCCTCTATTGTAGATGTTCTCTTTCCTCATCTTCTCCATTCGGACCAGACCCATGACAACTTCATGCAGTCACGTCTTGTCTCTGCAGAGTTTGCCACACAGACATCTTAGGTTCCTCACTTTTCCATCATCCAAGAGGGGGTTGCAACCCAACATTGTTATGCCGCTGCTACCCCAATACTGTACCCACTGTGCTCCCAAATTATATAGTGGAGAAATAACAGTGCTATACATAGCCCACAAAGTGGACCTTTGTATGTTAAATGACCCCAGTAGTGCCCCCAGTATTTGGTACCCCCGTAGTGTCCCCAGTATTTAGTGCCTCCTTTAGTGCTCCCAGTATTTGGTACCCCAGTAGTGCCCCAAGTATTTAGTGCCTCCTTTAGTGCCCCCAGTATTTCATACCCCAGTAGTGCCCCCAGTATTTAGTGCCTCCTTTAGTGCCCCCAGTATTTCATACCCCAGTAGTGCCCCCAGTATTTAGTGCCTTCTTTAGTGCCCCCAGTATTTGGTACCCCTGTAGTGTCCCCAGTATTTAGTGCCTCCTTTAGTGCCCCCAGTATTTGGTACCCCTGTAGTGTCCCCAGTATTTAGTGCCTCCTTTAGTGCTCCCAGTATTTGGTACCCCAGTAGTGCCCCCAGTATTTAGTGCCTCCTTTAGTGCCCCCAGTATTTCATACCCCAGTAGTGCCCCAGTACTTAGTGCCTTCTTTAGTGCCCCCAGTATTTGGTACCCCTGTAGTGTTCCCAGTATTTAGTGCCTCCATTAGTGCCCCCAGTATTTGGTACCCCAGTAGTGCCCCCAGTATTTAGTGCCTCCTTTAGTGCCCTCAGTATTTGGTACCCCAGTAGTGCCCCCAGTATTTAGTGCCTCCTTTAGTGCCCCCAATATTTAGTGCCTCCTTTAGTGCCCCCAGTATTTCATACCCCAGTAGTGCCCCCAGTATTTAGTGCCTCCTTTAGTGCCCCCAATATTTAGTGCCTCCTTTAGTGCCCCCAGTATTTCGTACCCCAGTAGTGCCCCCAGTATTTAGTGCCTCTTCTCGTGCCCCCAGTAGTGTTCCCAGTATTTCATGCCCCTAGTATTTATAAATGGCCCCACCTGTAGTGCCACCAGTATTTAAAATGGCCCCAGTATATTTAATGTTCACCAGTAATGCCCCTTGTAGTGTCCCCACCATTTATGATGCCCACTATCCTTTGTACCACACCAGTAGTGCAAAAAATAAAAGTAATCACCCCACTTCATTCCGCTATCTGTGATTCAGGCCTGCAGCCTGAGCTCCCTTCGCAGGCGATCATCGGGACTTTCTATGCCAGGTCTCAGAAGTGTAATGACGTCATTACACCTGCCTTTGCCATTATACTGCCTCATAGGCTTCAGGCCTAGCAGAATAAAGCCTATGAGAGTGTGGTGCTGTCTGACTCGCCTGCCAGGGGGAAACTGGAGTACCTAGAGGAAACCCATGCAAACACAAGGAGAACATACAAACTCCATGCAGACATTGTCCTTGGTCATATGTTCAGAACCTAGGACCCCAGCGCTGCCAGACACCAGTGCTAACCACTGAGCCACCATACTGCCGTCAATGTCTGGGCCAACCCCTTTAAATATCTAGATAAAAGTCTATTACCGACGGCCTTCCTTTAGCTCTATCAAGCCACATGAGATGTTTTTTTTCTCCTTGGGGTTTGATGGAGGATGACAGCACACGTGTTATGACTGTATAATGCAGATGACAGCAGATGACACAAATGTCATCTCCAGCCTCATTCTTCGAGGAATAATCGGATGAGTCAGGGAATGATATCATCCATCTCATTCTTCATACATTGTTACTGGACATGACACCCTGACTATGATGTCGGTCTTTTATTTCCTTCTTTCCCCATGTAGGTCCATTCTGAAGTTTACTTAAAGGCGAAGTACACCATCTGAGACATTGTTTTTTTTAAGATTGAATTTTACTTATTTTGGGCTAAAAATCATTTTTTCAATTGGTCTTTATCAAAAAAAATTCAGCCGTTCTGTTACAAAGGGCTAACTGTTTGTCTATAGGTGTGACTGGTACTTTCACTTTCACTTAGTGCCCATCATCTAATAAACCTCATCTGTAAATTACTAAAAGGTCCTAAACACTTATTTAAGCCACATTCTTATCAGTAAGATAAGAACTGAGCTATAATGAGCGATTATAATGTCAGAGAGCAGAGATAAGGAGCCATCAGCTGAGCAGCATGAAGGAAAATTCAGAGCCTGCTACCAGAGAATCTCAAGGCTGTACAGAGACAGGGGTTCAAAATTTTTAATGAAGACCAATTGAAAAAATTATTTTTAGCTCAAAATGAGAACAATACAATAATAAAAGAATATATTAAAAAAAGTTGAAAAATACACCTTAAACTACATCTTAAACTAGGATATGAGATATTGTATGTTCTGATGATTGCACATTACATAACCATTATGGGATACAGATTCTGTATATGTAATGTAATACAGACACAGATCCTCAGGGTATATTCATGCGGATCTAGTAAATAGGAGCACTGGTCATGTGTAGCCTTCGAGGTGCGGACCCATTGACTTCAATGGCATAGTGATCCGCAAGACAGGACAGGTTCTATCTTTTGCAGTGTGAGGCATTGACCCAGAAACACTACTCGACTACGACACCCGGGACCGCGCAGGAGTCTTAACGGAGAGGCTATAATAACTACGGCAATGTAAACAGTATATGTACAGAAATACAATGTAAGGGCTCATGCACACGGCCGTGGCCATATTGTGGCCAGCATCATGGATCGTGGACCCATTCACTTGAATCGGTGCGCAGTCCCGAAGATGCGGAACGGAGGCTCGGATCGGAACACCACGGAAGCACTACAGAGTGCTTCCGAGGTGTTTCTGTCCGTGCCTCCGCACCGCAAAACAGTAGGGCATGCACTACTTTTTTGCGGTGCGCACCGTCGGATTAGGATCGTGGACCCCATTTAAGTGAATCGGTCCACGATCGGAATGCGGCGGCCCCACTGTCAGTGCTCGTGCGTTGTGGACCACAAATTGCATTCCACACCACGGAAACTAACAGCTGTGCATGAGCCCTAAGGAGCAGGTACAGTACAGCTGAGAAAAGTCAGTACCATAAATAAGCAGAAAGTGAATGCATGTCTATACACACCTAACATCAGGAGCTGTTCAGACCAGTCATCCTGTAAGAGATCTGCAAAAGCTGTGACATAAGTGAATATTATATGTGCAAATATCAGGGGGACAAACATCAGCTGAGAGCACAAGTAGCTAATGTGGGAACATGTGCATTGTATAATGGAATATGGAGCATGCTGGTATAACCTGGGTATCTGCTGTATATAATTATATATGTACAGCTGGTATAAGTTATATATCTTCTGTATATAGTGATATGGACCATGCTGGTATAACCTGGGTATCTGCTGTATATAATTATATATGTACAGCTGGTATAAGTTATACATCTTCTGTATATAGTGATATGGAGCATGCTGGTATAACCTGGGTATCTCCTGTATATAATTATATATGTACAGCTGGTATAAGTTATACATCTTCTGTACATAGTGATATGGAGCATGCTGGTATAACCTGGGTATCTCCTGTATATAATTATATATGTACAGCTGGTATAAGTTATACATCTTCTGTATATAGTGATATGGAGCATGCTGGTATAACCTGGGTATCTCCTGTATATAATTATATATGTACAGCTGGTATAAGTTATACATCTTCTTGTATATAGTGATATGGAGCATGCTGGTATAACCTGGGTATCTCCTGTATATAATTATATATGTACAGCTGGTATAAGTTATACATCTTCTTGTATATAGTGATATGGAGCATGCTGGTATAACCTGGGCATCTCCTGTATATAATTATATATGTACAGCTGGTATAAGTTATACATCTTCTTGTATATAGTGATATGGAGCATGCTGGTATAACCTGGGTATCTCCTGTATATAATTATATATGTACAGCCGGTATAAGTTATACATCTTCTTGTATATAGTGATATGGACCATGCTGGTATAACCTGGGTATCTCCTGTATATAATTATATATGTACAGCCGGTATAAGTTATACATCTTCTTGTATATAGTGATATGGAGCATGCTGGTATAACCTGGGTATCTCCTGTATATAATTATATATGTACAGCTGGTATAAGTTATACATCTTCTTGTATATAGTGATATGGAGCATGCTGGTATAACCTGGGCATCTCCTGTATATAATTATATATGTACAGCTGGTATAAGTTATACATCTTCTTGTATATAGTAATATGGAGCATGCTGGTATAACCTGGGTATCTCCTGTATATAATTATATATGTACAGCTGGTATAAGTTATACATCTTCTTGTATATAGTGATATGGAGCATGCTGGTATAACCTAGGTATCTCCTGTATATAATTATATATGTACAGCTGGTATAAGTTATACATCTTCTTGTATATAGAGATATGGACCATGCTGGTATAACCTGGGTATCTCCTGTATATAATTATATATGTACAGCTGGTATAAGTTATACATCTTCTTGTATATAGTGATATGGAGCATGCTGGTATAACCTGGGTATCTCCTGTATATAATTATATATGTACAGCTGGTATAAGTTATACATCTTCTTGTATATAGTGATATGGAGCATGCTGGTATAACCTGGGTATCTCCTGTATATAATTATATATGTACAGCTGGTATAAGTTATACATCTTCTTGTATATAGTGATATGGAGCATGCTGGTATAACCTGGGTATCTCCTGTATATAATTATATATGTACAGCTGGTATAAGTTATACATCTTCTTGTATATAGTGATATGGAGCATGCTGGTATAACCTGGGTATCTCCTGTATATAATTATATATGTACAGCTGGTATAAGTTATACATCTTCTGTATATAGTGATATGGAGCATGCTGGTATAACCTGGGTATCTCCTGTATATAATTATATATGTACAGCTGGTATAAGTTATACATCTTCTGTATATAGTGATATGGAGCATGCTGGTATAACCTGGGTATCTCCTGTATATAACTCTATATGTACAGCTGGTATAAGTTATACATCTTCTTGTATATAGTGATATGGAGCATGCTGGTATAACCTGGGTATCTCCTGTATATAATTATATATGTACAGCTGGTATAAGTTATACATCTTCTGTATATAGTGATATGGACCATGCTGGTATAACCTGGGTATCTCCTGTATATAATTATATATGTACAGCTGGTATAAGTTATACATCTTCTTGTATACAGTGATATGGAGCATGCTGGTATAACCTGGGTATCTCCTGTATATAATTATATATGTACAGCTGGTATAAGTTATACATCTTCTGTATATAGTGATATGGAGCATGCTGGTATGACCTGGGTATCTCCTGTATATAATTATATATGTACAGCTGGTATAAGTTATACATCTTCTGTATATAGTGATATGGAGCATGCTGGTATAACCTGGGTATCTCCTGTATATAATTATATATGTACAGCTGGTATAAGTTATACATCTTCTGTATATAGTGATATGGAGCATGCTGGTATAACCTGGGTATCTCCTGTATATAACTCTATATGTACAGCTGGTATAAGTTATACATCTTCTTGTATATAGTGATATGGAGCATGCTGGTATAACCTGGGTATCTCCTGTATATAATTATATATGTACAGCTGGTATAAGTTATACATCTTCTGTATATAGTGATATGGAGCATGCTGGTATAACCTGGGTATCTCCTGTATATAATTATATATGTACAGCTGGTATAAGTTATACATCTTCTTGTATACAGTGATATGGAGCATGCTGGTATAACCTGGGTATCTACTGTATATAATTATATATGTACAGCTGGTATAAGTTATACATCTTCTTGTATACAGTGATATGGAGCATGCTGGTATAACCTGGGTATCTCCTGTATATAATTATATATGTACAGCTGGTATAAGTTATACATCTTCTTGTATATAGTGATATGGAGCATGCTGGTATAACCTGGGTATCTCCTGTATATAATTATATATGTACAGCCGGTATAAGTTATACATCTTCTGTATACAGTGATATGGAGCATGCTGGTATAACCTGGGTATCTCCTGTATATAATTATGTATGTACAGCAGGTATAAGTTATACATTTTCTTGTATATAGTGATATGGAGTATGCTGGTATAACCTGGGTATCTCCTGTATATAATTATATATGTACAGCTGGTATAAGTTATACATCTTCTTGTATATAGTGACATGGAGCATGCTGGTATAACCTGGGTATCTCCTGTATATAATTATATATGTACAGCTGGTATAAGTTATACATCTTCTGTATATAGTGATATGGAGCATGCTGGTATAACCTGGGTATTATCTGTATATAATTATATATGTACAGCTGGTATAAGTTATACATCTTCTTGTATATAGTGATATGGAGCATGCTGGTATAACCTGGGTATCTCCTGTATATAATTATATATGTACAGCTGGTATAAGTTATACATCTTCTGTATATAGTGATATGGAGCATGCTGGTATAACCTGGGTATCTCCTGTATATAATTATATATGTACAGCTGGTATAAGTTATACATCTTGTATATAGTGATATGGAGCATGCTGGTATAACCTGGGTATCTCATGTATATAATTATATATGTACAGCTGGTATAAGTTATACATCTTCTTGTATATAGTGATATGGAGCATGCTGGTATAACCTGGGTATCTCCTGTATATAATTATATATGTACAGCTGGTATAAGTTATACATCTTCTTGTATATAGTGATATGGAGCATGCTGGTATAACCTGGGCATCTCCTGTATATAATTATATATGTACAGCTGGTATAAGTTATACATCTTCTTGTATATAGTGATATGGAGCATGCTGGTATAACCTGGGTATCTCCTGTATATAATTATATATGTACAGCTGGTATAAGTTATACATCTTCTGTATATAGTGATATGGAGCATGCTGGTATAACCTGGGTATCTCCTGTATATAATTATATATGTACAGCCGGTATAAGTTATACATCTTCTTGTATATAGTGATATGGAGCATGCTGGTATAACCTGGGTATCTCCTGTATATAATTCTATATGTACAGCTGGTATAAGTTATACATCTTCTTGTATATAGTGATATGGAGCATGCTGGTATAACCTGGGTATCTCCTGTATATAATTATATATGTACAGCTGGTATAAGTTATACATCTTCTTGTATATAGTGATATGGAGCATGCTGGTATAACCTGGGTATCTCCTGTATATAATTATATATGTACAGCTGGTATAAGTTATACATCTTCTTGTATATAGTGATATGGAGCATGCTGGTATAACCTGGGTATCTCCTGTATATAATTATATATGTACAGCTGGTATAAGTTATACATCTTCTGTATATAGTGATATGGAGCATGCTGGTATAACCTGGGTATCTCCTGTATATAATTATATATGTACAGCTGGTATAAGTTATACATCTTCTTGTATATAGTGATATGGAGCATGCTGGTATAACCTGGGTATCTCCTGTATATAATTATGTATGTACAGCAGGTATAAGTTATACATTTTCTTGTATATAGTGATATGGAGTATGCTGGTATAACCTGGGTATCTCCTGTATATAATTATATATGTACAGCTGGTATAAGTTATACATCTTCTTGTATATAGTGATATGGAGCATGCTGGTATAACCTGGGTATCTCCTGTATATAATTATATATGTACAGCTGGTATAAGTTATACATCTTCTGTATATAGTGATATGGAGCATGCTGGTATAACCTGGGTATTATCTGTATATAATTATATATGTACAGCTGGTATAAGTTATACATCTTCTTGTATATAGTGATATGGAGCATGCTGGTATAACCTGGGTATCTCCTGTATATAATTATATATGTACAGCTGGTATAAGTTATACATCTTCTGTATATAGTGATATGGAGCATGCTGGTATAACCTGGGTATCTCCTGTATATAATTATATATGTACAGCTGGTATAAGTTATACATCTTGTATATAGTGATATGGAGCATGCTGGTATAACCTGGGTATCTCCTGTATATAATTATATATGTACAGCTGGTATAAGTTATACATCTTCTTGTATATAGTGATATGGAGCATGCTGGTATAACCTGGGTATCTCCTGTATATAATTATATATGTACAGCTGGTATAAGTTATATATCTTCTTGTATATAGTGATATGGAGCATGCTGGTATAACCTGGGTATCTCCTGTATATCATTATATATGTACAGCTGGTATAAGTTATACATCGTCTTGTATATAGTGATATGGAGCATGCTGATATAACCTGGGTATCTCATGTATATAATTATATATGTACAGCTGGTATAAGTTATACATCTTCTTGTATATAGTGATATGGAGCATGCTGGTATAACCGGAGTATCTCCTGTATATAATTATATATGTACAGCTGGTATAAGTTATACATCTTCTTGTATATACAGTAGTGATATGGAGCATGCTGGTATAACCTGGGTATCTCCTGTATATAATTATATATGTACAGCTGGTATAAGTTATACATCTTCTTGTATATAGTGATATGGAGCATGCTGGTATAACCTGGGTATCTCCTGTATATAATTATATATGTACAGCTGGTATAAGTTATACATCTTCTTGTATATAGTGATATGGACCATGCTGGTATAACCTGGGTATCTCCTGTATATAATTATATATGTACAGCTGGTATAAGTTATATATCTTCTGTATATAGTGATATGGAGCATGCTGGTATAACCTGGGTATCTCCTGTATATCATTATATATGTACAGCTGGTATAAGTTATACATCGTCTTGTATATAGTGATATGGAGCATGCTGGTATAACCTGGGTATCTCCTGTATATAATTATATATGTACAGCTGGTATAAGTTATACATCTTCTTGTATATAGTGATATGGAGCATGCTGGTATAACCTGGGTATCTCCTGTATATAATTATATATGTACAGCTGGTATAAGTTATACATCTTCTGTATATACTGATATGGAGCATGCTGGTATAACCTGGGTATCTCCTGTATATAATTATATATGTACAGCTGGTATAAGTTATATATCTTCTGTATACAGTGATATGGAGCATGCTGGTATAACCTGGGTATCTCCTGTATATAATTATATATGTACAGCTGGTATAAGTTATACATCTTCTGTATATAGTGATATGGAGCATGCTGGTATAACCTGGGTATCTCCTGTATATAATTATATATGTACAGCTGGTATAAGTTATACATCTTCTTGTATATAGTGATATGGAGCATGCTGGTATAACCTGGGTATCTCCTGTATATAATTATATATGTACAGCTGGTATAAGTTATACATCTTCTGTATATAGTGATATGGAGCATGCTGGTATAACCTGGGTATCTCCTGTATATAATTATATATGTACAGCTGGTATAAGTTATATATCTTCTGTATACAGTGATATGGAGCATGCTGGTATAACCTGGGTATCTCCTGTATATAATTATATATGTACAGCTGGTATAAGTTATACATCTTCTGTATATAGTGATATGGAGCATGCTGGTATAACCTGGGTATCTCCTGTATATAATTATATATGTACAGCTGGTATAAGTTATACATCTTCTGTATATAGTGATATGGAGCATGCTGTATAACCTGGGTATCTCCTGTATATAATTATATATGTACAGCTGGTATAAGTTATACATCTTCTTGTATATAGTGATATGGACCATGCTGGTATAACCTGGGTATCTCCTGTATATAATTATATATGTACAGCTGGTATAAGTTATACATCTTCTTGTATATAGTGATATGGACCATGCTGGTATAACCTGGGTATCCCCTGTATATAATTATATATGTACAGCTGGTATAAGTTATACATCTTCTTGTATATAGTGATATGGAGCATGCTGGTATAACCTGGGTATCTCCTGTATATCATTATATATGTACAGCTGGTATAAGTTATACATCGTCTTGTATATAGTGATATGGAACATGCTGGTATAACCTGGGTATCTCCAGTATATAATTATATATGTACAGCTGGTATAAGTTATACATCTTCTTGTATATAGTGATATGGAGCATGCTGGTATAACCTGGGTATCTCCTGTATATAATTATATATGTACAGCTGGTATAAGTTATACATCTTCTGTATATAGTGATATGGAGCATGCTGGTATAACCTGGGTATCTCCTGTATATAATTATATATGTACAGCTGGTATAAGTTATACATCTTCTGTATATAGTGATATGGAGCATGCTGGTATAACCTGGGTATCTCCTGTATATAATTATATATGTACAGCTGGTATAAGTTATACATCTTCTTGTATATAGTGATATGGAGCATGCTGGTATAACCTGGGTATCTCCTGTATATAATTATATATGTACAGCTGGTATAAGTTATACATCTTCTTGTATATAGTGATATGGAGCATGCTGGTATAACCTGGGTATCTCCTGTATATCATTATATATGTACAGCTGGTATAAGTTATACATCGTCTTGTATATAGTGATATGGAACATGCTGGTATAACCTGGGTATCTCCAGTATATAATTATTTATGTACAGCTGGTATAAGTTATACATCTTCTTGTATATAGTGATATGGAGCATGCTGGTATAACCTGGGTATCTCCTGTATATAATTATATATGTACAGCTGGTATAAGTTATACATCTTCTTGTATATAGTAATATGGAGCATGCTGGTATAACCTGGGTATCTCCTGTATATAATTATATATGTACAGCTGGTATAAGTTATACACCTTCTTGTATATAGTGATATGGAGCATGCTGGTATAACCTGGGTATCTCCTGTATATAATTATATATGTACAGCTGGTATAAGTTATACATCTTCTTGTATATAGTGATATGGAGCGTGCTGGTATAACCTGGGTATCTCCTGTATATAATTATATATGTACAGCTGGTATAAGTTATACATCTTCTTGTATATAGTGATATGGAGCGTGCTGGTATAACCTGGGTATCTCCTGTATATAATTATATATGTACAGCTGGTATAAGTTATACATCTTCTTGTATATAGTGATATGGAGCGTGCTGGTATAACCTGGGTATCTCCTGTATATAATTATATATGTACAGCTGGTATAAGTTATACATCTTCTTGTATATAGTGATATGGAGCATGCTGGTATAACCTGGGTATCTCCTGTATATAATTATATATGTACAGCTGGTATAAGTTATACATCTTCTTGTATATAGTGATATGGAGCATGCTGGTATAACCTGGGTATCTCCTGTATATAATTATATATGTACAGCTGGTATAAGTTATACATCTTCTTGTATATAGTGATATGGAGCATGCTGGTATAACCTGGGTATCTCCTGTATATAATTATATATGTACAGCCGGTATAAGTTATACATCTTCTTGTATATAGTGATATGGAGCATGCTGGTATAACCTGGGTATATCCAGTATATAATTATACATCAGCTGGTTTCTTCCTGTATATGGTGACATTATATTAGATGTATTAGCAGCTATGGCTGTGAGCTACTTGTGGTGTCTGGACTGATATGGGCTGTGGTGATTTTATACGGTTTATTATTTCATTTATTACTTAAAGATTTAATGAGACAACACATAATGATACTACATTTCCCCTATGATATAGTAATGAACAGATATATGGGAAGGAATTCATGATGTAATTTAATCCGATAATTGATAAGATTTTCTCGCCTGGTGCAGTTCCAGTACAGACAATATCTCATCGCTGAAGCTTTTTTTTTTTTTTTTAGATGTGATGGAGGAAAAAGGGTTTCTATGTGACATCATCCTTTTCCTACAGTATAAGCAGTGTGTTGGGCAGACTAAGCATCCCCTGGATGACTCCGGCCAATCCGAGGGCTGGACGGCTCAGCCAATCAGAGAGCTGAGAGGTGATGTCATGGGGAGAGCCGAGTGCTGGTACTGATGCTGCCTCCGTCTCTACAAGGGATTTAATTCAGGGAGTCGAGCTGATCGGAGCGCAGTATTCCACCAGACAAAGGTGAGTGACGCCGGGGCTTTACCTTACTGAGGGGGGTATATAACATGTATGTCGTGATTGAAATGGAGAAGACAAAAATTCTGGAATTTTTAAAGAATTTTTTGACTTTTCCTTTTTCAATAAATATTGAAAAAATTGGCAATAAAAAGAAAAATCAACCACATTTTTTTTTTAACAAATTGCCTTTTTTTATTATGTCTACAAAATTTTGATGACATTATTGGAAATGTAATATAATACAAAGATTTAAAAAAACTATTACTAAAAAAATCTATATAAATTATTATATATATATATATATATATATATATATATAAAATTTATTTATTTATTTTCTTTTTATTTATTTTTTATTTAGTGATTATTTGCTTTTTTCTTTCATTGAAATCTTTTTGGTGTGTTTTGTGCTTTTTTTTTGTCTTTTACATATTGTATTCTGGAGGCTTCTCCCTCTGTATTGTGTAATGATCACCTGTATGAATTATGAGGGGGGAATCAGGGGGTTAAATTAGGGCACACCGCTGGGTGTTGTCTTGCCAGGAGATCAGAATCGAGCCACATGCCTCGTGTCTTAGGCTGGGTTCACACTGTGAGATGTCTGGGAGGCGAGATAGACATTACCTCATTGTCTGAAGGGGTTAAACTAGCTCGTTAACCTCTTCAGTACAGGAGTGGTCAATTTTTGAAGTCTATTAGCTCATTTGTCAATGAATGAGGTGCAATGTGCCTCATGCCTCAGTTTTGAGGTGTGAGGCACGTCGTGCCTGATTGATTTTTTTTTTCTCTTGTTTTTTTTTAATGCTTATGCATATTCTGGTAGAGTGCATGATGTAATGGTCGGAGGACGCAAAAAGAGCAAACGCCCCCCCCCACCACATACACATCAACTGAGCGCAGTGCAGGCATTGCCTATATGGACTCCTATGATGATCTTATTGCTTGGTCTGCCCTGTATAAACCCTACGACTTCACTAGATAGTAGAGATTTAACTGAGGCTTGAGGCACAGTGCGCCTCGTAACCTGAAATCCTCATATGGTAGTCATAAAATCACTGCAAAACATTGTCGATTCCTGTATCCGCTGCAGGAACAAGACAATTTGTTGACTACGTGAATATGGATGCAGTTATACTCTATCACTAGAAGATAGTGCCTCATTGAGGCGCGAGGCACAGTGTTCAAATATTGATTCGTTGACCACTAGTGATGCCATATTGGAGGGTAACCGATCATAGAAGTATCTGCTACCTAAATGTCCCCAGTAGTGATGTCACTGAAGTCCTTACGGCCACAAAAAGCCTCATAAAAGAAGAAGAAAAGCCTAGAAAAATGAAAATAAACTGGAAAAATGTAAAATAAATACTGAACCCATTCCAAAATTTAACGATTTTTTTTTGGTGCAAATTTGCGATAAATTAAATAGATTAAAAGTACAAAGATATTTGGCGGAAACATCCCGCCATTCGTTTCAAGCACGTGGCGTATAAGTCACATGACAAGGAGCGATCACGTGACTGCTTATGATGTCACATTCGCCATACAAACAGCTTCCGGAGGTTGGCTTACCTGATCAAAAGCATTTAACCTGGACAAAGGTTTTATACAAGAAACAATTATAGAAAGTAGGTAATAAGAATCATAAAAATGAGATAAAAAGATTAGGAATAATTTTCCAATTATTTTTTTTTCTAAAAATGTTGATGTATAAAGTTAAACCTCTCCAAAAGACCACCTCTGTGAGAAGACCACCCCCATCTATCTATTTAACTATCTTCTATCTATTATCTAGCTATTTATTATCTATCTATCTGCCTATCATCTATCTATATGTCTATCTATCTATCCATCGATTATCTATCTATCCATCGATTATCTATCTATCTATTATCTAGCTATTTATTATCTATCTATCTGCCTATCATCTATCTTAATGTCTATCTATCTATCCATCGATTATCTATCTATCATCTATCTATCTATCTATCTAAGTATCTATCTATCTATCATCTAGCTATTTATTATCTATCTATCTGCCTATCATCTATCTATATGTCTATCTATCTATCCATCGATTATCTATCTATCAATCTATCTATCTAAGTATCTATCTATCTATCATCTATCTATCTACAGTATCTATCTATCTATCTATCTATCTATCTATCTATCTATCTATCTATCTATCTATCATGTATCCATTATCTATCTATCTATCTATTATCTATCTATCTACATTGAATGTACAATGAATACATGCTGCACCTTGGCTGCGTTTGGTTTTGTCCTGGTTAATTATCTGTTCAGCGCTTAGCAATGTCTAAAAACGATCCGGCACAATATCTGGGGACTTGTAGACAGCCGCTGGAGGTGACATCACAGGGACATCAAGTATTCAGATATTAGAGGAGAGTTTAGCTGAGGACAGCAAAGTATTTCTCTGACTGAGAAGGAAGTCAAATAGATATTTCTAGAATGAATTCTAGGTTACTTCAGTTAAACTGGGAAATGTCTTTATCTTGTGTCTCCAGATTCCTTTAGATTGTCCCTAAATTTATTAATTTACTTTTTTAATTAATAGGCGATATACCTCAACCAATTAACCTCAGAGAACGCCAATCAAGGACCTCAGCATCATGACTCTTGCTGGTAAGAACTTATCTGTTTTTGTCATGTAGTCAAATGTGGCTTCTGCCAGCGTGATATCTTTCTGGATAGATAGCTATGATAGATAGATAGATAGATAGATAGATAGATAGATAGATAGATAGATAGATATGAGGATATAATCTAGATCTCATTTGTGTCCTGCAGCCTACAAGGAGAAGATGAAGGAGCTTCCTCTAGTGTCTCTCTTCTGTTCCTGTTTCCTCTCCGATCCCTTAAAGAAGCAGACTTACAAATATGATGGTGAGTAGAAACTGGTGTAGAACTCCTATTGGGGTCACTAACCAACAGTTACATGACCAGGAATTCAACATCTGCTCCAAAAGTCAAAGGCAACCCCCTCAGATGTTGCCTAGAAAGCAAATTCCATCTTTTGGGATTTCTTAGTACAACTGGAGCCCCCACCAGAGTAGGAGAAGCATCATGGTCTTATACCTGAGGACCATGGAAAATGGGGTGGCTGATTCCATAGTTATACGTGAATACTTAGTTTAGGTTAAAATTGGTTAATTTTATGCAAACAATTTGAAACAATTTAACTTATCTCCCCCATCACAGCAGACACTGTGGACCTCACATGGTGCGTTATCTCAGACATGGAAGTCATAGAGTTAAATAAGAGAGCCTCAGGACATGCCTTCGAAGTCATCCTAAAACCACCTTCATTCGATGGGGTCCCAGAGTTCAACGCTTCTCTACCCCAGCGAAGAGACCCATCCTTAGAAGAGATTCAGAAGAAACTTGAAGCAGCTGAAGAAAGACGCAAGGTAAGTAGATGTTCCCTTGGAATCACTGGGCTACACAATGGATCCAATCGGGTCATCAAGCATACAATATCCAGTAGGATACAAATTTGGCTGATTAAAGGTGTTGGAAACCCTTAGGGTTGATCGTGGAAGGTATTGGTTCTTCATCTGGTGTAGGGAGTCAAGCAATTCTGCCTGGGAAAAAGCATGCCAATTAGCTGTCCCCCAGAAGGAAGAGTCTCTCTAGTGCCACCTATAGGTACCTACCCTCCAAGTCATGTTCAATGGCAATTTCAGATTAGTTCTTGATATTAGAAAACCATGACATGGATTTCAGGGAATGGGCTCATATGTCCCTCCATATGACCTGGTCCTGGAGGTGGACATCCTGTAGACCAGTGGCGGCGAACCTATGGCACTGGTGCCAGAGGCGGCACTCAGAGCCCTCTCTGTGGGCACCCGCTCCCTGGAAAAAGTATATGGTGTACCAATATTCCTTAGACTTTTCCTGCCATTCATCAGCAGGGCGCACTATGAACAGCACAGTCAGTGCACTGAATGTAGGCAGGATATTATAACTAAATGATAAAGTACATGGAAGATATACTATACTGGACTGTAGTATTCAAGTTAAATTTCTGTGTTGGCACTTGGCAATAAATAAGTGGGTTTTGGGTTGTGGCTTGGGCACTCGGTCTCAAAAAGGTTCACCATCACTGCTGTAGACCATAGTCAGATAACAATGACTTGGTGCCCTGGTTCAGTTGAGTCCTAATGCTACAGTCACCACTATAGGGTAATCAAGATAGGATAGTCTTCAGTTTGCTTGCCTGTTTTCGAAGCCCTAGAAGGTCTACCAATATTTTAAACAACTCCATTAAATTCTAGCAAAACTTAGTGAAGAACCAAACAAAGTACTGATATATCTGACATTACTTCCCTTTTTGCTTTCCACAGTGTCAGGAGGCCGAGCTTCTCAAGCACCTGGCAGAGAAAAGGGAACACGAGCGCGAAGTCATCCAGAAAGCGATAGAAGAAAACAACAACTTCAGCAAAATGGCCAAAGAAAAACTAACACAGAAAATGGAAGTCAACAAGGAGAACAGGGAAGCTCACCTAGCCGCCATGCTTGAACGTCTGCAGGAGAAGGTTAGTTAAAGGTTAGTTAAATTGGTCACGATATGTTTTTCACTTCCATCCAAGTCAATGTCTTCTTGTGTCCTTGAATGCCCAAGTGGTATAAAATCTGCAAACCTCTTGTGACTTATGAGATCTGATGATAATTCAAGGGATTGTCTACCTTCAAGCATTGAACCTTAAACTACTACGTGACCTACACACTTAGGTCGTACCTTCCAAATCCAGTTGTTGACTTTCATTTTTGGTGAAGATCACTGGAGATGGTGGTTTGACAACACCTACTGTAATCCATTATTTTTCACTATATTGCAACCATGATGTGCAAAAAGCTTGATCACAACCTAATCATTGGAGGTCAGGAGTTCAGTAATTGGTCCCATTCTTGTGCTTTTGAGGGTCCAAGTTCATGGACATCTGGTGCCTTGTGGCGCTTCCCATCCTACTAATTTACTATATGACCCACAGGGTTGAGAGTTGGTCAACAACTAGACTTTGATGGTATGGCCCACATTTTTTGGTGAAGGTGGCTCCTTGATGTCAATGACATCTCTCAAATCAGATGTAACCCTCAGTAGAAAAGGTGGTTTGATGACATCTGGTTGGTCTTTAATCCAATTTTTATTCATGTGCAAACTCCACTATGACCTAATAAATGGAGGTCCATGGACCAGTGATTGGTCCATTCAAATGGTGAATTTGCTTCCTTGACCTTTGCTTATCATCTCGATTCTCACCCCGGTTACCATAAAATGAAGCACAATTGTACAAAATGTTATGTTTTACCTCCAAGAATCTCTATCCCTCAAGTTTTTGGTTTTCTCTCCTGACTAAAAACACCATCAACCCCTCTTTGGTCTATCTCTTGTGTCCTGTGCCGTGGCAAATCTAACGATCATACACATGTTTATCTCTTTCCCAGGACAAACACGCAGAGGAAGTAAGGAAAAACAAAGAACTTAAGGAAGAAGCTTCGAGGTAGAAGGTGATGAGATGACTTTCACAATTTGGACTGAGGAACCCACAAGGTGCCCCCGAGCAGCACAGCACAATGTTAAGCGACTGAGACTCTTTTGCTTTGTTTGTTTGTGAATGTCAAGAGATGACCGGCAAAGCCAACGTTTTCTAAGACAGCTTAGGGGCGGGCATTGGGATGATGTAACGGGAAGGGTTGGCCATCTCATCCGCAAGTCCTAAAGAGTTAAACCCGTGAACCCTGCCTTCGACATTAACTTCACATCAATGCGTTTATTCAGAATGGATAGGTGATGGGGAAAGCGCCGGTGGTTTTCAGGCTACCGTACCGCAGATGAACCAACCGATCTCCGTGTCTGCTTTAGACAGGGCTGTTTATTGGCACTAATTTTTTATGTCTACCATTATGTCATCAATACATACATTACTATCAGGTTATCCTACTGCCTCTGTGTCGTTACTCAACCATCTGCGTCCATAGCCCTGAGCCTTGGGCTACTTGTACCATACGATGGGATCTCTACGTGACCTACAACCCTTATGGTTCTTCACATTCACAATCACAATCTATGGTAACAAGCCTAAGCTGGCCCATTCACAGTCATAGCTGTTTTTGGGTAGGAAAAAGCAAATTTACCAAAAAGTCTATGGACCAATGGTGGGCACAAACAGAAGTGCACTGTAAAATCACGGTTCCTTACTGAAAAACTCTCACTTGCCCCTTGAATGGGGAAGAGCTGTAAAACCCAACAGTCCATTGACAAGGGTGATAATGTTTTTAGGGATTTTTTTTCTTCAATCCTGGACAACTCAACTCTTAATTTGACGAGCCATGAATTTCAGTAGATTCTGATCCTCAAGCGCTGTGAATACTTGCAGAAAATACCAGTGATTCATAGACAACACTGACATTGCCCTAAACAGTAGTGGACACCATCACAGCTGGAGGCTGAGCACTGAATACATGTCATTTCTGCTCTTAAAGGGGTACTCCAATGATATCCCATTATCCCATATCCCAGAGGTGAGCAACTTTTTGTGCTCCAGCTTTTGTGATACTACAACTCCCAGAGAGCGCATTTGCTTGGTTCTTCTCAGACCTCCCATAGCAGTCATTGGAGCATGCTGAGAGCAGATGGAGTGCCATAGGTTGCTGAACCCTGCCCTATCTCCTGGATATGGCATAACTGGTAGATCAATAGGGGCCCAACCACTGGAATCCCCACCGATCATGACAATGGGGTTCCCGAGCCCCTTCATGAATCCAATGGCAGTCAAGGATGCAGTTCATTACTGCTCCATTCACTTCTACAGGGCTGATGGACTTGGCTATCTCTATCCTTGCCTGTATCTCCATCAGTCCCACAGACAGGTAAAGGAGTGGTGGACAGCATGCTTGACCAGCACTCCATTCAGACATGGGACCCAGAAGATACATGTTATGATAGGAATACATGTATAATACACTATATGGAGAAAACACAGATGAATTGCTAAGTGCAGTGTCAGGTTGGGGACTCTTAGAGCACCTATGAAGCTTCTGAAGACCACCCTCCATCCATACAGAACACGTGCTCATCCACTAATGCATGCACAGGACATGTATTCAATAAGGTCTGAGTACTGAATCTTCCCAGAAGAAAGTGATTGCTCCAAGCTCACCTTCACATGGGTTTGTCTTGTACAGTGGTTCTCAACTCCAGTCCTCGGGACCCACCTGCCAGTCAGGTTTTCAGGATTTCCTTAGTTTAGACCAGCTGATATAATTAGCGTCCATCCATCAGGACTTACCACAGGTATTCATTCTGTGGGATATTCCTAAATCCTGACTGGCAGGTGGGTCCCGAGGACTGGAGTTGAGAACCACTGTACTAGACCTTTAGGACCCATGATTATGTTCCTCCTGGGCTGTCTGGAGGATCCCTTACTTCTCTGGAGGACCAGTCCAAATCTGAATATGTGCAAATCTTGACGAGTATCCTAAAATGAAACAGGGAGCGGCCCACCAGAAGGAATCTGATGCCAAAACAGCGACGCATTGACCAAGACCAAGACCATCACATGCAACTGGATGAGGTGAGTATATATTGTCAGTGGGGGCTCGGCACTAATTGCTAAGGGCACAATGGGGGTAAATTATATATACTAAAGGCACAGGCGGGCCAGGGGCGTAACTACCATAGCGGCAGACCATGCGACTGCTATGGGGCCCAGGACAAGAGGGGGCCCAGTCTTAGTTGGGATTATCTCTTCTACTGGAGGTGAAAACTTGGTCAGGACTCTACCCTCTAAAGCAGGGGTACTCAAGTACTTTTGGTAAAGGTCCACCTACCTGAGTCTGCTGTAGGATGAAGGTCTGAGCTGCAAAACAAAAAAATATATAAGGAGGGACAACACCAGTGTCGTGTAGCCTTATTAGTAGTAATGCCCTCTGTGCACTGTGCCCCCTTCAGAGGAATCATGCCCTCTGTGCACTGTGCCCCCTTCAGAGGAATCATGCCCTCTGTGCACTGTGCCCCCTTCAGAGGAATCATCCCCTCTGTGCATTGTGCCCCCTTCACTTTTACAATGCCCACTGTGCCCCCTCCAGAGTAGAAATTCCCATTGTGCTCCCTCCAGAGTAAAAATGTCCATTGTGCCTCCTTCACATTAGTAATGTCCTCTGTGCCCCCTTCATAGTTATAAAGCCCTCTGTGCCTCCTCCATAGTAATGAAGCCCTCTGTGCCTCCTCCATAACAATAAAGCCCTCTGTGCCCCCTCCATAGTTATAAAGTCCTTTGTGCCCCTCCATAGTTATAAAGCCTTTGTGCCTCCTCCACAGTAATGAAGCCCTCTGTGCCCCCCCCCCCATAGTTATAAATTCCTCTGTGCCCTCTTCATAGTTATAAAGCCCTCTGTGCCCCCTCCATTGTAATAAAGACCTCTGTGCCCACTCCACAGTTGTAAAAAGTCCTCTGTGCCCCCTCCATAGTTGTAAAAGTCCTCTGTGCCCACTCCATAGTTGTAAAAGTCCTGTGTGCCCCCTCCATAGTTGTAAAAGTCCTCTGTGCCCCTCTGTATAAAAAAAAAACAAAAAACACCACACAGCACTACTCACCTTGTCCCGTTCCTGAAGCTCACAGTCCTCTTCACTGCAGCCACAGATCGCTCTGCAGAACGGAGTGGGCAGGGCTTACGCAAATTTCCCGCTTGCAGGCTCCGCCCACATTCGTTGGCAGCGCAATCTGTGCAGGCTGAATGGTGGAGCAGAAGTCTTCTGCTTCACCATTCACAGCTCTGCCGCCGGCCTGAAGGAGGGGAGGAGCGCGGGGAGCTGAGCGGTGAGTGACATCATCTGTATTGATGGAAGCGCTCATTGCTTCTGTACTCTGGCACCCTGTGAGAACAGGCACCAGAGCGCAGGCAGGGGTCCGGACAGCTGGCCACCGCGGTCCACCAGTTGAGTACCCCTGCTCTAAAGGAACAACTTTTAGGAAGTGAGGCAGTGGAAAAATGGCCCAAGGGTCATTGAAAAGGGTTTAGGCAGAAACCCTTCTGTCCTGTGTGGGGAGCCCGGTTTGACCCTTGCTATGGGGCCCTCACTTCTCTATATACACCACTGAGGTGGGCTATTACTTATACTGAGAGCACCAAGGGGCCATTCTTTATACTCGGTGGGCACAAAGAGGGTCATTCTATAGAGGGGGTACTATAGAGGACATTATGCATACTGAGGGTACTGCAGCGTTTGAGATTTAAAAAGAAAACGTATGAAATTCGACTGTTAAAAAATGATGCAAAACAGATCCAAAACATGCATTAAAAATGGACAGACGGACAGAAAATAGATGCACAAACGGTTAAAAAATGGCCATGAAATACGGACAGCGTTATAATCATATAGGCACGATGTTACCGGGTAGGACTTGCAGGATAGGCACCTTTGAAGCAGCCCTTGCACCTTCTATGGGTATCTACATTCTTGCCAAACAAATGGGCTCGGAAATTGCCCAAAAAAATCATAGGAAAGGTCTGGAGGGGAAATCAGAGAAGAGGAGCCCCTCTGTCCTGGAGGACAAAACGTGGCACCAATATGGGCACCAGCCAGCTGTTTCAGGGTAGATCCTAGCACCGGAAGTCTGCACCCAGATCCATCCATTGTGAGGTGGATGGAGCGGTTACCACTGCACCCATTGCTACAGTAATCAGCTCCGTTCACCACTGTGTAGTTCTAGCACCGGAGCTACACCCCAAAAAAGTCAATTGGTGTTGTTGTGGTGTGTCGCAACCAATTGGTCAGATACTGATGACCGATCCTGGACAACTCCCTTAGAAATTGTCCCCTCAGAATTAAAAACTGGAATATCTGTGATTGTATTCTTGTCCTATCTACTGTTACAGTAAAGTTTCTACATTGTAGAAGCTCGTCACAGAAGGCATCACTAACAAATCACAGATCATACTGAGGCCCCGTGCACATGATCTCATCAGTTTTATGGTCCGTGTGCTGTCCATAATTTGCGGACCCATTGTTTTCAATGAGTCTGTGGTCCACATTTTGCAGTCTAAGGGCTCACGCACATGAACATATTTTTTTCTGTGTCTGTTCTGTTTTTTTTGTGGCCTGTATGCAGAACCATTTACTTCAATGGGACCCCCCAAAAAAACGGAAATGAGTCAGTGTGCATTCTGTTTCCGTATGTCCGTTCTGCCAAAAAAAGTAGAACACGTCCTATTATTGTCCACATTACGAACAAGGATTGGACGGTTCTATCAGGGGTCAGCTGTTCCGTTCCGCAAAATAAGGAATGCACACGGATCTGTTTTGAGGATCCGCAATTTAGCCTTATCTTTTTGCGGAACGGACATACGGATACAGAAGAGCCTTGTGCTTTCTGCACCCTTGTGTTCGTTCTGCAAAAAGATATAGAATATGTGGGAATGTGGACCACGGATGCAACAGGAACTGCATCTGTATTCTGTGAATCCGTGATTTGCGGACTGCAAAACGGATACAGAGGTGTGCAAGGGGTCCAAACAGCAGCATGGCCCACAGTGGAAACCGCTAGAGATGAGACCTCATGGGGCAGAACTCGGATGAACAGATTTTAGCCATTTTCATGTATGACCTTTGTTAACCATTTTGGCCCAGCAGGGGTGTTATCATTATAACATACTGGTAGATCGATCCCCGAACCTAATATTATCCTCCCCCTCAAATGCAGCACGCTTAAAATACACAGAAAATGTGACTAAAGTATATATATCTAAATGTGAGAAAGGGGAGGAAATAATCGCTTTCACACAGTAAGACATGGTGTTACTTTCATATGGCCTATAATAAGTCGTCTCATCCACACCTCCCAGCTACAATGACTCAGGAAAATACAGGAAGCCAGATGTTTAAAGGAGAACTCACCAAGACGTCTTCTCATTACTAATGTAATGGTTTCCTGTATACTGAATATGTGAGATATGAATACAGGATTAACCATAATATCCGGTAAGGCTTTACAGGGAAACTGCAGTGCTCCTTGTATCTAACAGACCTATAGACAAGAACATAATGAATATACTACTGACTCCTATATACAACGCTGTATCTACTAAAAGTCTACCCAAATATAGAAGAATATAACTAATATAATGCTCCTATATACAGTATATAAAAATATAACTACTATAATACTTCTCCTATGTACAAGACTATAACTACTATAATACTGCTCATATGTACAAGAATATAACTATTATAATACTGTTCCTATGTACAAGAATATAACTACTATAATACTGCCTCCTATGTACAAGAATATATCTACTATAATACTGCTCCTATGTACAAGAATATAACTACTATAATACTGCTCCTATGTACAGGAATATAACTACTATAATACTGCTCCTATGTACAAGAATATAGCAACTATAATACTGCTCCTATATACAAGAATATAACTACTATAATACTGCCTCCTATGTACAAGAATATAACTACTATAATACTGCTCCTATGCACAAGAATATAACTACTATAATACTGCTCCTATGCACAAGAATATAACTACTATAATACTGCTCCTATGTACAAGAATATAACTACTTTAATACTGCTCCTATGTACAAGAATATAACTACTATATACTACCATCTATGTGCAAGAATATAACTACTATAAAATTGCCTGCTATGTACAAGCATATAACTACTATAATACTGCCTCCTATGTACAAGAATATAACTACTGTAATACTGCTCGTATGTACAAGAATACAACTACTATAATACTGCTCCTATGTACAAGAATATAACTACTATAATACTGCTCCTATGTACAAGAATATAACTACTGTAATACTGCCTCCTATGTACAAGAATGTAATTACTATAATACTGCCTCCTATGTATAAGAATATAACTACTATAATACTGCTCTTATATACAAGAATATAACTACTATAATACTGCTCCTATGTACAAGAATATAACTACTATAATACTGCTCCTATGTACAAGAATATAACTACTATAATACTGTCTCCTATGTACAAGAATTTAACTACTATAATACTGCTCCTATGTACAAGAATATAACTACTATAATACTGCTCCTATGTACAAGAATATAACTACTATAATACTGCTCCTATGAACAAGAATATAGCTACTATAATACTGCCTGCTATGTACAAGAAAATAACTACTATAATACTGCCTCCTAGGTACAATAATTTGACTACTATACTACAGCTCCTAGGCACAAGAATATAACTACTATACTACTGCTCCTATGTACAAAAATATAACTACTATAATACTGCTCCTATATTCATTAATATAACTACTATAATATTGCTCCTATATACAAGAATATGACTACTATAATACTGCTTCTATATTCAAGAATATAACTACTATAATACTGCTCCTATGTACAAAAATGTAACTACTATAATACTGCTCTTATGTACAAGAATATAACTACTATAATACTGCCTCCTATGTACGAGACTATAACTAGTATAATA
The DNA here is from genome assembly GCA_900303285.1 of Rhinella marina. NCBI lineage: Eukaryota > Metazoa > Chordata > Amphibia > Anura > Bufonidae > Rhinella > Rhinella marina. Next base: position 35,730 of record ONZH01031211.1, read on the forward strand.
CTGCTCCTATGTACAAGAATATAACTACTATAATACTGCTCCTATATACAAGAATAAAACTACTATAATACTGTCTTCTATGTACAAGAATATAACTACTATAATACTGCTCCTATGTACAGGAATATAACTACTATAATACTTCTCCGATGTACACGAATATAACTACTATAATACTGCCTCCTAGGAACAAGAATATAACTACTATGATACTGCTCCTATGTATAAGAATATAACTGTTATAATACTGCTCCTATGTACAAGAATATAACTACTATAATACTGCCTCTTTGTACAAGAATATAACCACTATAATACTGCTCCTATGTACAGGAATATAACTACTATAACACTGCTCCTATGTACAAGAATATAACTACTATAATACTGCTCCTATATTCATTAATATAACTACTATAATACTGCTCCTATGTACAAGAATGTAATTACTATAATACTGTCTCTTATGTACAAGAATATAACTACTATACTACGGCTCCTATGTACAAGAATATAACTACTATAATACTGCTCCTATATTCAAGAATATAACTACTATAATACTGCTCCTATGTACAAGAATATAACTACTATAATACTGCTCCTATGTACAAAAATGTAACTACTATAATACTGCCTCCTATGTACAAGAATGTAACTACTATAATACTGCTCCTATGTACAAGAATATAACTACTATAATACTGCTCCTATGTACAAGAAATATAACTACTATAATACAGGCCTCCTATGTACAAGAATATAACTATTATAATACTGCCTCCTATGTACAAGAATGTAACTACTATAATACTGCTCTTATGTACAATAATATAACTACTATAATGCTGCCTCCTATGTACAAGAATGTAACTACTATAATACTGCTCCTATGTACAAGAATATAACTACTATAATACTGCTCCTATGTACAAGAATATAACTACTATAATACTGCCTCCTATGTACAAGAATGTAACTACTATAATACTGCTGTTATGTAGAATAATATAACTACTATAATACTGCTCCTATGTACAAGAATATAACTACTATAATACTGCTCCTATGTACAAGAATATAACTACTATAATACTGCTCCTATGTACAAGAATATAACTACTATAATACTGCTCCTATGTACAAGAATATAGCTACTATAATACTGCTCCTATGTACAATACAATAACTACTATAATACTGCCTCCTATGTACAAGACTATAACTACTATAATACTGCTCCTATGTACAAGAATATATCTACTATAATACTGCTCCTATGTACAAGAATATAACTACTATAATACTGCTCCTATGTACAAGAATATAACTACTATAATACTGCTCCTATGTACAAGAATATAACTACTATATACTACCATCTATGTGCAAGAACATAACTACTATAATACTGCCTACTATGTACAAGAAAATAACTACTATAATACTGCTCCTATATACAAGAATATAACTACTATAATACTGCCTTCTATGTACAAGAATATAACTACTATAATACTGCTCCTTTGTACAGGAATATATCTAATATAATATTTCTCCTATGTACATGAATATAACTACTATAATATTGCTCCTATGTACTAGAATATAACTACTATAATACTGCCCACTATGTACAAGAATATAACTACTATTATACTGCTCCTATGTATAAGAATATTACTACTATAATACTGCCTCCTATGTACAAGACTATAACTACTATAATACTGCTCCTATGTACAAGACTATAACTACTATAATACTGCTCCTATGTACAAGAATATAACTACTATAATATTGCTCCTATGTACAAGAATATAACTACTATAATACTGCTCCTATGTACAAGAATATAACTACTATATACTACCATCTATGTGCAAGAATTTAAATACTATAATACTGCCTGCTATGTACAAGAAAATAACTACTATAATACTTCTTCTATATACAAGAATATAACTACTATAATACTGCCTTCTATGTACAAGAATATAACTACTATACTACTGCTCCTATGTACAGGAATATAACTACTATAATACTTCTCCTATGTATAAGAATATAATTACTATAATACTGCTCCTATGTATAAGAATATAATTACTATAATATTGCTCCTATGTACAAGAATATAACTACTATAATACTGCTCCTATGTACAAGAATATAACTACTATAATACTGCTCCTATGTACAAGAATATAACTACTATAATACTGCTCCTATGTACAAGAATATGATTACTATAATACTGCTCCTATGTACAAGAATATAACTATTATAATACTGCTCCTATGTACAAGAATATAACTATTAAAATACTGTTCCTATGTACAAAGAATATAACTATTATAATACTGCTTCCTATGTACAAGAATATAACTATTATAATACTGCTCCTATGTACAAGAATATAACTACTATAATAACTGCCTCCTATGTACAAGAATATAACTACTATAATACTGCTCCTATGTACAGGAATATAAACTACTATAATACTTCTATATACAAGAATATAACTTATATAATACTGCTCCTATGTAAAAGAATATAACTACTACAATACTGCCTCCTATGTACAAGAATATAACTACTATAATACTGCTCCTATGTACAAGAATATAAACTACTATAATACTGCTCCTATGTACAAGAATATAACTATAATACTGCTGCCCCTATGTACTAAGAATAACTACTATAATACTGCTCCTATGTACAGGAATATAACTACTATATACATCTCCTATGTACACGATATAACTACTATATACTATTCCTATGTACAAGAATATAACTACTAGCCCTCCTATGTACAAGATATAACTACTATAATACTGCTGCTCCTATGTACAAGAAGTATAATAGCTCCTATGTACAAGAATATAACTGCTCCTATGTACAAGAATATAACTACTATAATACTGCTCCTATGTATACAAGCCTATATAACTAATAATACTATATATATACTGCTCCTATGTACAAGAATATAACTACTATAATACTGCCCTCTATGTACAAGAATATAACTACTATAATACTGCTCCTATGTACTTATAACTACTATATAATACTGCTCCTATGTACAAGAATATAACTACTATAATACTGCCTCCTATGTACAAGAATACTATAACTACTTAATACTGCCCTATGTACAAGAATATAACTACTATAATACTG